>WBMV01007395.1:468128-491458 GCA_013396655.1 Campylorhamphus procurvoides
AAAAGCTTACAGATCACATTTTTTTTTAAAAAAGCTTTTTTAAGTCCTTTTTTTTCAAAACTTCCATCTCCTCCTTATTTAGCAGCTGATCTTGTTTGGATATGTAACAACTTGTTAAACACACACAAATGCAAATAATCTGTCTGTCATGAAGATGCAGATTAATTCTGTTCTTTCTGTGTTTGATCATGAGATTTCAAGTTTTTCAAAATCAACAACCTTCTTTTGACTAGCCTTACCTAAGAGGGAAAAAAAAAAAAATAAAGGAGAAGCACCAGAGATGCTAAGGAAGGATGATATGAGAAACAGCCAAAGAAATTTAGCTTCTCCACCATAGGAAAAAGGGGCTGAATTGAATCCAAAGTTAGTGTTGTCAAAGTTTCATGAACAGTAGCAAAATTCATAAAGGAAATTGGAGGTTTACCAAACACTGGTAAACCTTAGTAGTATCAGATGGGACCAAGATTACTGCATTATCTCTATGGAGATGCTGGAGAGCAGTGCCAAGGTAAGTTGTAGTCTTAGATAGGAAAAGGAACTGTCTGACATGTTGCTAGTGCTGTGTGCAGAAGTACCTGTGTAGCTGCTACATCTGGGATCTTCTAGACTTGGTATGCAGGAAGCCTGACTGCAGTCATCTAGGAAGTAGAAAAAGACCAATGAAATACCAAAGTGGCTAGAGAAATACAGTTATACCTTGCCTATCCAAACTAAGCCATCAGCTTCTGTAACAAAAAAAACATACTATCTTATCCCTCCCTCTTCTCTCAAAATTATTTCTTATTATGAAATTATGCTTCTAGGTCTATAATGTTTTCTCTATTTCTCTTTAAACTTGTATCTACATGGATTTTAAAGTCCTCTAAGGTCCTGCTGCCTTCATATTTTGCCTCCAAAGCATGTAAGGGGTAAAAATGTATTAGAACATTTTATTTTGTTTGCCATCTTATAGGTCTATGAATTCATAGAAGCTTTAAACATTCAGAAGTCCTTGATAGATTAAGCAATAATAAGGCAAGAATGAGAACTATGTATTTTATTTTTAGGAGCTGGCACATAAAAATCTTTGAGGAGAAAATACAGTAGATGGGTAATCTTTGTAATAGGTCATTTATAAATAGCAATAAATACTCTTCTAATGAGGAAAAATATTTCAGGTCAGTTAAAACCCTTGAGCTGGATATTCTGCAGTCAGGACTTCACTTATTTAATGAAGACAAACAAGTGTAGTCAGAGTTTTGTCTCATTGCCATTAAATAATAGAGAAAATATTTTTTCTCCCTAAACCAGGTGTGTGGGAATTGAAGAAGTAACATGAGAATACAAAGCATCTAGCTTTGTTGCAGGAATGAGGCCAACTGAAAGGAATAGGGAACTGCAAAGCTGTTCACAAAGAGGCAAACTTGCTCAGAGGAAGCAACAATGCCCCTGCCTGGTAAGTAGGGCAATGCCCATCTGGGAGCACTAATAAACACTACTGCAGCACCCACCCCATCAACTCAGAAATCCCCCTAGTTCTGAATAGAGAGTAAGCTTTTATTTAGCAACTTCTGTCTGTATGTATACATGTATATATATATATATATATATATAGTACACAATGCACAGTTCTGGTAGTAGACGTATATCTTGAAAGAATTTGGGGAAACTCCTGTTTGTCCATAGGATCTGAACACTGCTCTCTGCCCTGTATGTCAAGTGGGACCTTGGTGATCCTTGCCTTGCCTTACTGTTCTACTTGACAATGTCAGGTTTTCTCAGACAGACACTTCTTCCCTTTGTGACTTTTTGTCTTTAGTGTGTTACTGGATGCCAGCCACAATCCAGCTTCTCAATATTTGAAAATACTGAAGGTGACCTGATTGTGACTAATCAGAATGACTGTGCACCTAAACTCAGGTACATGAGGTGTTGCACTCCTTGCTTACAGAATAGCTGCGTGGGACATATCAGAGAGGAGGTGGTAGATTTACAGAATACACAGATTTACTGACATTTGCTGTTCCATTTAACATCAGAATTTTCCTTATTTTCTGAGAAACCTATATTCTCCCTCACTGCTGGAAGTCCCCTTGGTGAGCAGCCCCCCTGTGCATTTGTGCTTTCAGAATTGACAGAAATAAGTAAGAAAAGGAAATAGTTTGGGTCCCTTGAGTTACATATCTATCTCTTTTATGCCTATATGCAAGATGTGGGATTAAAAAAAAAGAGATAATTGAACAAAATAAATACTTTTGCCTCTGTGTTTCAACAAAGATTTCTGGTAGCTAATGCCAGCTGTATGAGTCAGATTCACATTTGCATAGGCCTGTAATTAATTGCCTACTTCCGTGTTTTCTGAGGTTTGTGGTGTACTGACAAATATAGGCTGGAAGAGTACAATGCTTTACCAATAATCCTAATTTTTACTTTCAAAATATTTTTCTTATTTTTTTTTTAATATTTAACTTGGCTTGTTCATATAAATAAGAAAATCAAACCACAGAGATAAAAAAGATTGAGAGGATGCAAATGAACACAAGAGGATCACTCAAACATCCTAATGTGTTTCCATAAGAGGAACTTCCATGAAGTTGTACTAAGCTACAGAACTTCCCATAAAAAAGGGATGATTTAGAGCACATTGAGTTGTCGCTGAACTAATGAAGCTACTTGCAGGCAGAGGGCAAAAAAACCCTAAAAACCTGAACCTGTTTACAACAGGTTTCTTCATGCTCTGAAGGTGTCTGGCTCCAGCAGAACTCTGAACTTTGGCTCCATTCTTTCTATCCTCTTCAAGTAATTAAGTCAGAAGATGACCTAGGTTTGACTTGATCCCTCTCGGCAGTTTTTCTGCTCTGAGCTCAGTGGAAACTGGCTTTTTACTGTGCATTTCACCAGTGATGAAGAAAATAACATTCTCTCTTATCTAACTGTTTCTGTAGCCAGGTGATAGGAAAGCAAACAGTATTGTAGAAGCTGTTAATCCCAGCCATTGCTCTAAGTTATTGAATGAAAGGCTTCAAAGGATGGTGGTTATTGTTCCTGTTTCAAACCCAAAGAGTGAAAAAGAGGAAGAATTCAGATTATGAATAAAAGCAGAGGCTCCTAACTCATCTGCAGAAGGCATCCTATGCTGATAAAAATTCTGCTTTTGAGATGTGAAAGAGAATGAAGGGCTTTGCCGATGGCAGCATAATGTTCTTGCTTAAACCAAGCTGAAATAAATCCATTACTTAATGTAGCAGAATTGGAATAAAGTGTGACTGGAGTTCTTATTGTATAAAAAATTGCCACAAATTAAAGAACGGTGCATACAGATACACTTGGATCTGCTCCATCAAATAATTTATTCTTCCTGTACCAAGAAAAATGAGGAAGATGTTAATTCTGTTGAGTAAAATTGAAATTATGTGTCTGTGATGACTAAATGATTTTTTCTGGGATAAATTCTGTTTAGCAGAACTAAGGCTTATTCTGCTTTGTTTATAATGTCTGGTATCCCAATAGTTGATCTGTTCAAAATCTCTTACCTATATAGATCAATGAAGTTGTTTATTGGACAGAACTGCAATTCTCAGGAGATTTAGCAAAGAAGATAATATAAGTGTGTCCATCTATGTGAGATAGATTGATGTCATAAGTATAATATAGATATATTATCAAGTGAAGATACATGATGTGGGATGAAATATGTTAGTAGAAGATATCTATAAATGGACAGATCAGGCAAATGTTTTCAACTGAGAGCTCCTTCAATGGGATTTGAATAATCTAGATGGGACTGTTTGAATGGATTCAGGTGTCGCGTTCCACGGGGGAAAGAATGATGAGCAACTCCGGGCAAGGGTGAAGCAGGAATGACCAATTTACTGGGGAGAGCATCAAACTTATATAAGGTAGGGATGGGGGCTTCTAGAACTAGGGAGGAGTTAAGGGTGGAGTTAGGGTGGAGCATGACGCATAAGGAAGAAGGGGGTGGCAACCGCAACATGCAAGGGATAAAACAGGCGGGGTAAACCTTATAAGGGAGTGGTGCAGTGCACCAAAGCTCAACCAATAGGGAACTGGGATGAAACAACCAATAGGAACAATTGAACAGTAGAAATGTAGTTATGACTATTCTAATACAACAAATATCTATCTACTATAGTAGAACAACAAAAAACTTCTTGAAAACGTCAGGTTATGGTCCATTCAGTTTGGTCTCTTTCTCCTTCTGAGAGTGGGTCCTCTTAGGTTCTTTTCTCTGTGTCTCCCACTCCTTTTTTGAGGTGTGATTCTTCCACTCAGTGTAATTTGTCAGTGGTTTCCCCACATTCAGGGAGGCTTTTCTAAGTTTATGTGCTCAAACTATGGTATGGTAAGCCTGAGGAAGTTAATAATGAATTAAAACCAAAGCTGGCATAATGTTAAAATTGATTGAAACATGGTGAAACTGTCTTTACCTAAGTGCAGTATGAGATAAAGTGTTCTTCCCTGTTTGTTTGGGGGGTTTTGTTTGGGTTTATTTTAACATGATAATATTTGCTTTTGTATAATTTTTCTCCCATTTTCTTGCAGTGTGATAAACATAATGAAAACAGACCAACCCTTCATTTTCACCTGTTTAGAGGCATGGGAAAACCCAGACAGGCAAGATCAAAGGGCAGTAATAGAGCTAATAAAAGAATATACCTTTTTTGCATAATACATAGTCATTGCCTCATGGAAATCAGAGCCCTGGGAGGTCAGATAGACAAATCTTGTAGATGCATTTGATAATGTTAAGATTGTGAATAATTTTTTGCAGCTATGCAAGCTAAAACAACAACTCAAGTTTGAAACTTCATTGAATAAAGGAAATGCTCATTGGGGGATCAGGAATTTTCTTATGCATATATACATGTATATGCATATATTATTTCCAAATAGTATAGTAGTCACTCAATTATGGGCTATTTGTCTTTGAAAACTCTGCTACTGTGAAATCCAAAGACCAAATTACTTAACATGTGTTGTAGTCCTGATGTATCTGTCAAATATCTATCTGCTTTTCTCAATCACCTCTTGCAAGAATCTGCTAAAAGAAGGGACTCCCCACTCCACATTTAACTCTGATACCTTATGAACTTCACACAGTTCCACAGCAGCAGAAGCATATAGATCTTTTGTTTTCTCCCCACATCTCTTCCTGATTCCTCCACTCATGTTAGTAGTAAAGCTAATATGTCCAAGAGAAGTGCCAGATCAGAGAGCTGATCAGGAGGAGGAATTAAACTTAACAACTCCCTCCCTGTGCCGTCCCCACCCGCTGCCCCAATACACACATTCTACTGCAAACCACTACATTCTGCATTATACCCACATTAATCCTCAAACTGTTGGTGGAAAAGGTTTTGCCCCTCCTCTGTCCTCCTTTTTTTACAGTGGCTCTGGCCCTCACCTGACTGGTGTGACAGTTCTGGTAGCTAAACTGGCAGAGAATGCCATTAGAATAACTTAGCTTTGTCACAAAACTGCACTCTGCAAAGCTATTTCATGTTTCTTCTCACATTCCCTCATCTAACTGTCAAATTATTGTGTGTAAAGTGATGTAAGGTACACATCAGTACATTAGTTTAGGGCCTTTGTACTTGACAGTGCTTGACAGTTGTGGGAACTGTGTGTGTGTGGGGAAAAGATCACAAAAAAAGAATAGGTAGAATGAAGAAGGAATAATTTGAAAACATTTTTACCCACTCATCTAGTCTAACAATCTGTGCCTTACATCAGCTTAAAAACCTTTGCCTCCAATTTCCAATATGCAACATCACTGTCTTACTTAAATACCTCCAATTGCATTCTGCCTTTCAAGAAATGAAGAAATGAGGCATTATAACTCCCGTACAGGTATCATTCCTCTTCTTATATACCCAAAACCTCAATTCACCCTGTTTAGCTACATCTCATTGTGAACTCATTACGAAGGGCTGTTGGGGAAGAAAAACAATTATTAACAGAAGGAGACCTGAAGGGTTTGTCCAGCAAGCCCTGGGCAGCAGATACTGAAAGGGTTTCCTCCCTTCAATAAGACAGGAGCCTGCCACCAGAGATTACTTTGAAGACCGGGACTGTTTCCAGCTATCTAAGTATATTAGCCCTGTCTTCCCTTGCAAGATATGGAAGGACCTTACGAGATGTTTCAAGACATGCAGAAACCCTTTGTTCCCCCCAAGTGGTCCTGGTATGGAGAAATACTTACCCGTATGACGAAATATAGTGACTGGATTTCCCAAGCCCTAGTTAACATAGCTTGTCCCCCTCATTAACATGTCCTACCTCCTCATTAACATATCCCATTCCTCGGTTCTATATATTGTAACGCGAGTGATCAATAAATGTCTCAGTTCCTACCCCCAAACTGGGAACGTCTAGATTATTGACCAGCCCACAATGGGCAATTCTGATATACTTTATAATTTTTGTTATATTTTCTTTAATTTTAACTCAGATTCTCCTGTTATCATCCATAATTTTACTTAGCACCATCCTCTTGCTTTTCACAATATGCAATCTCATCATTATTGCATTTAACCCTGAGTAATTTTAACTTTTCCTCAAGTCACTTCTCAGTTACACACCAAAAAGGTCAGAACACCTTCTAGAGTTTAGACCTTTAATTACATTCAAGCAACTTAAAAAAAAAAAAATTTAAAGCTTCCCATGACAGTGTCTGTACTCACTAGTAAAATATTTCATTCACTAATGAGATGCAATTAATAAAGAGGTTTTATTATACAGATAGTGGCACTTTAATGTTACTAATGTTTTTTTTCAATAGGATCTTCATGACTGACAGTCTCAATGTCTTATTACAAATATGATTAAGATTGGATGATCTGTGTACACTATTGGTATGTTCAGATTCCATATTCTCTTCCAAATGACAACTCTCCCTTGGGAAGCACCGCAAACATTTGAGATGTAATTTGACATGAGGAGGAGTCTGCTGAGAACTGCATTAAGCTACATCTTAAAGCTTCTTATTTCTCATTATCTGTAAAATTTGGTTTGTACACTCTCCCAAAGCCCTTGGCTAGCTTTATGTCTATGAGAGGTAAACTTAAAAAAGATTATGGAAAAAAAAAATCTAACTTCATATATGCTTGCTGAGTTAAAACTTGTGTTGCCATCTGCACTGTTTGCAAACCAGTAAACACAGAGGGTTTACAACAATGTGTGCTGATTGTGATACTGCAAATTCTTCCTCTTGCAGCCTGGATTTCTGGTCTTTATTCATCCTAATGCTGCGTAGCTCATCTGACATTTCTTATATTTAGGTGGAATTTGGAAGACTTTACATAGCACTAATCAATTCTGAATCTGTCTGAACATTGTGAAAATCAGAGCTTTGAGTGAAGGATCAGACATATAAATACAGAGCAGGAAAATCTCTATAGTCTTTATCTGCTAATGTTGCATAAAGAAGACAAATTATAGGAATCCACTTTAAAAGTCCTGGAAATTGGGAAAACATGAAGAAGAAGAAATGCTTAGAATATTTAGTTTTAACTGAAGGGAGCTATTCTCTGTATAGATGAAACAACTCTATCTGCAACAGTTAATACTTATCCTGTTACCCACTGTGCCAGCCTATAATTCCCAGCAGTCCAGAATCAATGTGCTGCATCTATTCAATAATGTCACACCAGCAGCTGTTCCAAAGAGTGGAGAGCATGATGTATTACCAGAGAAATGATGTGTGAAGAAAACAATAGATGAACAAAAAAACCTGGGAGGTTCTGAAACTCTTGCAATGGCAGGTACCCCGCTTTAGTAAGGAAAACAACCCAGAAACTTTCATACTAGTAGATGAAAACAGGTGATAAAGGGTTTGGTCTGGCCAACCATGTTATTGGATATTGTCTGCATTATCTTTCTTTTCCTTGGACATTTCACGGGCTAACTTTTGTTTTATAATATTGTGTTTTCATAACAGTAATAGTGATGTTATTAGTATCTGTGATGAAAGGAAGAGGGTAGTTTATTCAAAACTTTGTACTTTTTCTTTTCTAATTAAGTTGGCCTTGAAAGAATAGAATAGAATAGAATAGAATAGAATAGAATAGAATAGAATAGAATAGAATAGAATAGAATAGAATAGAATAGAATAGAATAGAATAGAATAGAATATTTCAGTTGGAGGGGACGTACAGTGATGATCTAGTCCAGCTGCCTGACCAGTTTAGGACTGAGAAAGAGAAAAAAATTAAGCATGCCGTTGTTAAAAGCTTCAGTGTTACCTCTCTGTCCCTAAAGGAAAAGGATCTGTACTCTGGAAAACAGTTTACTTCTATTGCTCTTCTGAAAATTGCAAATTAGAGCCATTCCTACAAAATGTGATGGAGATATATATTTGGGAATATTCTTCATATGACTGTGTTCAGTAAAAGCAAATTGAATTTAGGGGTTTTCTGATTCTTGAGGATTTGCATCTAAATTTTATCATTCTACTAACTGTATGGTGCATGTATCTTCTAGAAATTATGACAAAATACTTGTGAAAAAAACCCTGCTCGCTTATTATTCACCCAACTCATCACTAGAGATAACAATGACCAAGACCCCGTCAGACTGATACAGTCCTGTAGGTGACCAGTGTCTTGTTTCAGAGGGAGACGGGAGCCTTGGACTCACCCATCTTCTTTCCATGCTTTGAGTGCACACATGCCATGTGTGTTTTAATGGACAAAGATCCTCCTTTAGCCTATTTAACTACCTCTATATCCCTTCTCATCTGTCTTACATTCTGGTTTTTTTTCCTTTCCTGGCAGATGCTGCAACTCTACCTGTATCCATCCTGTTGGTCAGAATATTTACCTACTCTTCTTGGGTTGTCTACATCCATTCCTGGGTTCCTCCTTTCCATTTTTACAGGTCATTTTTTTAGCATGGCCTCCAAAATTTGCTTTTTCTTCCTAGAGACCTTATTTCTCATCCAGCTGCTTCTCAGTACTTAACACTTTGCTCATTCAGGCCTGGTCTTAATGTCAGTGCCTTATTCACTATGCTCCACCCCTGCAGCAATGACTCTTTTACAGATGATCTCAGCTACCTCACAAGACACACTTGATCTGAAATGCACAAAATCTATGTACTTTTCTTTAAATCTTTCAGCTTCATTCAGCCAGCCCCCAAATCTCTTTAGCATGGGCCAAGTCACACCTCCTGCAGTCCACATTTCCTCCCACCTTTATTTGTAGCACTGGATGTTCTCCTACCTAGTTCTTGGGAAGGTCCTGGGCTCCAGTAGTGGTGGAAAGAGAAATACACTTGGTTCAGGTGTTTGCAATTGCAGGAAAATTCCACTTGACCTAAAAGAGAACATCCCATATAAGGAGTAAGGAATTTGTGGGTTTTATCTTGTGGGGGGGAGAAAGAGTGTTATTTCTAAATGATGAGTTTCTACCGCATCAACTGTAACTTTTAAAATCCATATACAGCTAAACTTTGACTCACTTCCCTTCCCACAAGAAAAAGGCTCAGCACTTGACAGAGGGAACCCAACCCCAACGGGCTTTTCATTGCAAAAGCTGTTTCAGCAGAAGTAAAAGTCTGTCTGGGTAGATTAATGTGGGAGTGATGTTTCCTTTAAATGGTTCATTTTTCAGCCAGTACCCGTAAAATTTAGCAAACCAGTGAACAGTGACAAGTAGGGTCAAATAAAAGGAAATATTAAGAAATTTTAATTGTTATATTCTCCATACAGGCAGCATTCTGTAGCTAAATGGTTACGCAGTTGTAATCTTTTAATCCTTTGCTTCCTTGTTGGTTCATTCCAGGCAGAAAGTCCTAGGAGAATCTGAAAGTTGGTCTGTGTAGCACAGTCCGAAGGAAAGTGTTTCTAAGTGGTGTTGAGTATCTAGTATTGGTTACAGCACAGAGCCCTCAGAATCTGTAATACTCAAGAGGTATTCTGGGCTGAGCAAGTTTCACATGAGGGGTCTGCACACAAAATTTCTACAGTAGTGTTAGCTACCTTACCTCCATCACAGGAAATCTCTCTTCCTTGACGATCCTTTATTTCTGAGGTGGAGGTTGTCTCTGAACACAGTAGCAGTCATGCTGAGCATAGGTTGTTCACAAGGCAGTGTACAAATTACACTGGTTCAATACTTTTTTTTCCCCTGTGTTTTGTTTTATTTTTAATATTAGAGGTTCATCCTGACCTATGTTATGTAATCCTCTGCGCTGTGCCATCTGACATCCTAGAGTAACCCTGGCTTGCAGAAGATGTATATCATTATTTTAGTGAAAGGCAACAAGCTTCGTAAACTTAAGTGCAGACAAAGCCACAGAGCACAGATGATGAGGAACATGAACCAGCTATTTGCAGCTTGGATGCACACGTGCTGATATTTTTTTTCTTTTTTCTCCTAAGGTTGTGTCCATAGACTTTCTTACTTTGATAGTGCTCATACAGTAATTTGTATGTTCTGTTGAGGAGATCAAAATCTTCTGTTTCTCAGCAAAATTTGATTTCCCATCTGTTTCTGACAGATTTCTCTATTCAGCAGACTCTGAGGAATAGTCTTGTCATTCTTGACGCATGGCAAGTTATGAGCATAACTCATGCCCTTTTAATTTTCATGGGTGTTATCTGAATAAATCACTAACATTAAAGTCTTAACCCTTTTTAGTCTGAAAATTGTCATTTTCAGAACTTAAGCTCCTCTCTCTGGGTAATGTTTCTCTTGTTCTGCCAGATGTATGCGATGTCACTCATTTCAAAACCATTTACACTGTGCTTTGGAAACTGTAACATCTTTAAATGGAAGCAATTACAGACTTATTCAGAGGCTGTCACCCTCCCTCTGCATCTTTCATCAATACTACCAGTGGCATAAAGAAGCCAAGCAGATAGTGTTCTTTTGTTAGATTTAGCTAGTTTCTTTCCAGATCAGAAAGACCCTCTCTTAATATTGTCCTGGAAGTCAAGGTGATAAAGTGCAGGTGATTCAGCCGATATATTTCATCTGATTATTACTGTGTGCCATCTCTGCTTCACTCAACCCTCATGAATTATCACTGTTAAGGTTAACTCTCTTTAATCAGTTCTTCTGACTGTACTTGCTGCTTCAGTTCCCCGTCTTTATTATTTTAAACTGAAGAGGAGTTACAGGATAAAGTTTATTGGGTTTTTTGTCCAATTGCTCGCTTACCATTTATATCCCAAATTTATATTCCAAACTTTTTTATCCTCTTATCTCTTTCCCCACAAATATAGATAGCACTTGCTGTCAAAATTAACCTTCTAAATAAATCCTGTTCATTCAAAATGATTGATTTAAATAAATTAATAGAGTCAACCAAGTTAAACAAAAAAGTTTTGCTATTGATTCTTGCCTGAGTTTTTTATGAATATGATGCAGCATGATAAGAGTTAACTAACTAAAGATTTTAAGAGGTAAGAAAGTGGGCTGTGTGAGTCCACATGAGCAGCATTTAGATCTGTATATATTTTTTAGCTGAGCTTACTTTTGGGATGCTCTCTTTCTTACTCTCTGGTATTCTTTATCATCATCATCATTATTTTAAAACTACAAATATCTTCTGTGCTTCTGTGAATTCTAAGTTCTGTAACAAAAAGTCCATTGTTGTGACACGACATCAGTTCTAGAAATAAGACAGGAAAACTAAGCCAAACTTATAGAGGCCATACAATTATCCTTGTGATAGCTTAACTACCAGTAAAGCTTTTGGGTTTCACTTCTTTCTTAAGAATATGGCCTGGTTGTTCACTTTTGTGCCTGCTGACTCAATGCCATCTTGTAATATAAAAGAGGTGGTTCAGAAGCTGAGATATCAGCCTGGGGTTAGGGAAATCCATATTCAGTTCCCTGTTATGATAACTGCCCCAAAATGGTTTTTAAAGAGTGTGACGCAGATAGAATATTCGGTCTCTTTGCAGTCAGTGAGACCTGGGCTCCTTAAAGAGAAACAGGTAATAAAATAGCTCTTTCATCTTTAAAAAGACACATTAAATAACCTGTTAAATAGCATAATTTCCAAAGATATGTGGAAATGAAAACATTAAAGACTTTGAGGCACTTAAGAGTTAAAGTAGTTGGTAACATACTATTTTTAAAAGAGAGGACTTATTTTCTCCGAATGAAAAGGCAGGAGTTTATTTTTCCAAGAAAAAGCTTTACTGCACAGTAGTACTGGTTTGCTCTTTGGAGACCATAATATGGAATATAATAAGCAGTGTACCTAATTTAACTGTACCATCTTCTACTGATATGCTTTTTACTATTTAAGTCAATATAATATGTCTCTCCCTTTTTATCACTCTATCCTTCATGTTATGCTGATAAAATATGAAATGCTTTCTTGAAATCCATATAAAATTCTGAATACTCATATATTTTTATTATACAGTCGTTCCAGCTTATGTATTCCATGCAACCTAAACTCTTTTATTGCCAACATTTGATGCTTGGATGATGGAAGAAGTCTGCCCTGGCTGCCTGCTTCTCAGTGAGGTCAGATTTGTTGGCCATATTGCTGCTGAATTGATATTTTTCTAAATTGTTCTGTCAGTTTGGTTCTCTATTAACAGTTGTAAGTCCCGTTGTATATTTTGTGTCAAAAATTTGGATAAATTTCAAGTGTAAATAACAAGGTAAACTCAAAAATTAATATTAGAAAGAAGGTTTACAATTCTTGCTGTTCTATAGTCCTTTCAGGTTTGGTTTGTTTAAATTCTATTTTATTTCAGAGAACCTTTTAACGATACTGTTTTTTTCTTTCTTTGCACTTGTACTGACTAGGTCATATTTTACAGATGCCATGTCTATGTACTTTGCTCATCCAAAAAACTCTTGTGCTTCGTTTTACTTCAGGAAGAAAGCATCTCTGCACAGTCAGACTGGAGGACAGATTGTAGCAAGCACACTGCATGTAGTAGCAACCCTAGGGAACACATGACGTCCATGTTGGATTGGTGCTCTACTAGCACAGAATGAGGCCAGTGCTAGCACCCTTTCACAGCTTTTACTGCCTGCGCTGTCCCAGGTACCTTGTCACTTGCTTCCCTGCTTGCTTTTTTTCACACTTGTTTGTGAGCTTCTGGAAGAGCTTAAGTCTGTTCAGAAAAATGTTGCTGCTTAGAACAAGAGCTGCACACCTATTTGGAAGCAGGGGTTTGCATCATTTTAATAGCTGCAAGAATGAAAAAGAAACACATGGCTTACAGTTTAGAAGTTATTGGAAACACTGGGGTTGCAGTGAAAGTTCCCAGTAAAGTATGTATCTTATACCTGAGAGAATGATCTACAGTAGTTAAAATCAGAAAAAAGGAATTGCATCATTTTGCTTATCCATTTTTGGGATATATGTGAAAGTCTGTACTCAAACAGGAACACTGTTAATGCAAATGCTTCTAAGTGTCATCCTTGGATGCACTGATGGTCTCATTTTGGGCTGTGTCTGCTGTTGTATTTACTGGTGGTCTCAGTGGTGTCCTGAATGAGCTCAAGCTGGCTCATTTTCACCACACTACCTAACCAAAATCATCTCTACTGCAATGGCACTAAGATACCTTCTGAGCTTTGTTGCACTGAATAAAGCAGTGCAATCAGTCTTCCGACACCTTGTCAGCTTCCACAAAATTGTCCTTGCTGCCAGAGAGTTCAGGAGTGTGAGAGGGTACACAGAGAGAGAAAATCAAGGCAGGGAATCATGGGTTTGCTACTTACTGATTTCCCATGCTGGAGACCTGCAGATGGGTTGAGCCAGGAGAGAAGAGACTGGAGGTGAGGAAACCCCAGGCTGACCTCATCCTTGGGAATCTGTGGAGCTTCCCAGTCTGTGATGAACTGTTGTTCAGGGTCAAGCTGAGGGACTTCCAGGAGACTACAGCCTAGTTAGAAAACAGATACTTCTTTAGGATGACTCTAGACTGAGCACCTTCTAAGACTGTAAACACCATGCTGTAACCAGAAATTTCTCTCAGGACTGCTTAGAGAAGATTTATCAAGATATATATAATCTTATGTTATTACACCTTTATGGAAAACTATCACAGCATTTCCTGGAGAATGCTCATAAGTCATATTTGGTAATTTTGATCAACAGAATGTTACAACATTATGTTATTCAATAGAGTACAGTTACGGTACTCTATTGAATAACACAGGTTCATTAAAATTCTGTAAGATCATATCACTCATATTCAGAAGCCTTTTGAACTCCAAGGGAACATTTTGCTTTCCTCCTTATTATTCCTTACAGGCTTTTTTATAAGAATAATTTCTGTTTAGCTAGGTATTGGTGGTGCTGTAGTCTCTAGCTTTTTATGAGCCCAAGAATATCAGCAAGATTCTCCATGTACTGTGGACCAGATCCAAAGTACACTGTAGTCAGTGCAAGTCTTTTCATTGATTTAAATAAATGTTAGCTCAGGCCCTGTAATAGTGGCTAACTTTTTCTCTGTCATAACGGTCATAACATGGCTTTTAAAAAGTCTGTCTTTTTCTTTCTTGGTAAATGGACCATATGCCAGCATCATAATTGGTTCAGAAAACACTGTGTATATGTTCAAACAGACATAAGAGTGTGCTTCTGCTGAGACATTTAGGCACATTTTACTCTTGGTATTGCTGCCTCTGCTCTCCACTTCCTGCTGAAGTGATAAGTGCACTGATATTTTTTTTTTAGCGTTGATGCTTTTTTAAAATTGTTTCTGCTTTGAAGGTCAAAACAGCATGTCTAAGACTCTATGTAAAGAATATCATGTCTGTTGATAACATGTAAAAAATTGGCTACCATCTTTATTATTTTTCTGGTCCTTCTACTGAACACAGTTGTTTAGTGACTTCCAATAATCATGTTTAATTTATCAAAAATGAAATGCAGTAAAATTGTAATGTAAAATCTCTGATTAGGTGTGTGAAGCTGAAGGCTTGAGTTTTTCTTTGCTCTCTTATGATCTTTACCTGAAAATGCATTCATCTGTTTTTTTCTGAGCTTGCTTCTAGACTCTCTGAAAAGTATTCTAATGTTGGTCCACCCGGTGTGCATATCCTTACTATCTACGCAACTATGGGGCTTAAGGATAACATTTCTTCTGTAGAGTCCATCGTATTCACAGCTAAAGACAAGGAAGTAATAATGGAACTATACCAAGCAGCTTCAGTATTTGGACCTCACAAATCTCAGCAGTCTGTATTTACTATAGATGCAAAGTTTAGAGAATCCCTCTTAGCTACACAAAGAGGAGGACTGAGACGGCCAGGTATATTTAAATAAATTAATAGGACCTTAAGTCATGATACAGGAGATTATCTGACTTGGAAGTATGGAAAGCTTGCTAACTATTCCTTGGGTCCAAAGTTTGGGCAGCATTACATCTCAAAATAACACTTTTCGCCTTTAAGTAGACTTGGGGTTAAAATACAGATTTAGGCCAGTGTAGTGGTAAAATATGATGGGTCAGGAAGTGTGCAACTTATATCTATCTAGATTTATCTTCTGATATTGTGACGCACATGCTCATGATTAATTAAGATGCTGTGTGCATGTTACCTGGGAGCATTGCAAAGCCTAAAACCCTAGTTCCCACTCTAGAGAACTTTATAACCTGAGTACAATACCTAAGCATTTAAACAAAAAGAGATAGAAGAAAGTTAGGTGAGTAAAAGAAACAGGCAATATTTGATCCACATGCTCTGTGTGGTGACAGTTTCTATAGCCTTACCATCACCAAAATTTTTCTACAGATATCACATGAAATTCATAGAGGGTAGAGGTGCTTTTGCCTGGGGATCTGTGTATCCCATATGTTGGAAAAAGTTAGCTGTAAATTAGATAACCTGAGTTCCCAGAATACTATGCCATGTTGGTGATGTGCTCTGTCTCAGCTTATTCACCTTGACAAACCCTTGCAGGGCAGTTCACCCAAAGCATTACAGGCAATCTGTGAGAAAGCCAAAGGGTATTTTTTTTGAAAGTGTAGTGAATGGGCACTAGAGGTGTATACTAGGGATATATTAAAGTAGGTATTTTAGTGGACAGGAAAAAACAAACAAACAAAGAAGTAGGCAAAATACAATATGGAGACAGTGCACTTCTGATAACAAGTAGCCCCTTGGCATGTTGTCCCCCATGCAGCTGGTGACAGGGAAGAGCTCTTGCAAGCAAAATTTTTTGCCTCCAACAAGAGTCTGCTACCCAGTGTTGCTAGTTTCTCTAGGGAAAGAGATTGCTCAGGTGTGTGAGACTTGGATGGAGTGTTACTGTCTTTTGAGTATGAGAAGGAAGAAAGAACAGAGGCAGATAGTAAAAATAAATAAATTAATTAGAATTTAGAAACCAAATAAGGAAGTGCATAAAAGTGTGAAAATAGGAATGCAAAAAAAGAATATTTTGGCTTGGTTTTGTTTGTTTGTTTGTTTTTCCACAGGATAGATCAATCCCTAGACACATACTTTCATCATTAAGTATCGAGGCTATGGTCCACTCTGATGATAAGGAACATCTGACTATGTGAGGTTTTGAGGTCACTGTACTAGGAAATACTAAAGACTATGATAACGCTCAGTAACTGTGAGCTGTTTATTGGCGGTTTAATGATAATTGGAGTATGAAGAATATTTGTTCACAGGCCATGACACTCAGTGCATCCTGTCTTTCTGAACATGAGAAGTAGACTGACTTAATGGTAAATGAAATTCATTCCCTAGCATTGCCATATACCACTAAGATAATTGTAAATTTGTCACATCTCATTTAAAATGTCCATCAGTCAAACACATCTCATAGGACACAATGTCTTATCCCAGTCATATTAAAAACAAAATCAATCAGAAGGATTTCAATACCTTGTTTTCAGAGAAAGATTGAACTAGAAAAAATCCATGGTGCAAACAAGGTCCCCCACTCTTTTTTTTTTTCCTGAGCTAGACAGCAAGAAGAATGGATATGAATACAAAATAGCCTTCTGATTACAGTCTCAAGAAAGGTATTTTGCTCATCTGTTCCTTACATTTGGCTCAGTATTTTACAGAATCACAGAATATGTCAAGTTGGAAGGGACCTACAATGATTATCGAGTCCAGACCCTGGCCTTGCACAGGACCATCCCCAAGAGTCACACCAGGTGCCTCAGAGTATCATCCAAACACTTCCTGAACTCTGGCAGGATTGACGCTGTGACCACTTCCCTGGGGAGCCTGTTCCAGTGCCAAACCACCCTCTGGGTGATGAACCTTCTTCTAATATCCAGCCTAAACCTCCCCAGACACAACTTCAGGCCGTTCCTTTGGGTCCCGTCTCTGGTCACCAGACAGAAGAGATCAGTGCCTGTCCCTCCTCTTCACCTCACAAGGAAGTTGTTGGTTGCAATGAGATCCCCCCTCATTCTCCTCTTCTTCAGACTGTACAGACCAAGTGATCTCAGCCACTCCTCATACAGCTTCCCCTCAAGGCCCTTCACCCTCCCCATTGCCCTTCTTTGGACACTCTCCAATAGCTTAATATCTTTCTTATATTGTGGTGCCCAAAACTGCACACAGCATCCAAGGTGCGGCCTCACAATGAAAGCTGGTATCTAGGGGAAACATTCTGTGTGTAGCAGTTTTATCAAGTAAAAGATTTAGACTGGCATTAGGCTGAAATAGTAATATTTACTGCCTGCTGTTACTAGAGATTTGTAGGAAAAAGTTAAATGAGAATATATAAGTATTTACGGTGCTGCTAGACATGGTTTCAAATTAGAGCTCACTGCTCAGAATTAGCATCCTTGTTATGCACCAAGTGTTACTCATATGTGCTCAGCTTTAGTGTTTTACTATAAAAGAAGAAGATACATCTGAAGAGGAACAGATTTAGTCTCAGCACATGCTGAGAAGGGCAATGTGATTCTTTCTTTAGTCTCTTAAAGGTCATGTTCTCTCTCCATCCCTTCATTTCTCATTACTCACAGTTTTTACTCAAATATTAATGCATGACCATTGCATGCCTGCTTCCTCTACCTGATCAGAGGTGTAGGAATCACATGTAATTGCAGTTATCATATGAGGAACCATGTGAGGGTTCTACAATAACCCTAGTAAAGTGCCATGGGCTGCAGTAGAAGTAAGAAAATATCTCACTTCAGGGTCAGCTAATTGCCGCAGAAGGAATTCAGCTCCTGACTTCCACCACTTCCATCCCCATACCTACCATATATGCTTTATTTTTAAGTTTTGAGAGTCTGAATCTCTTCCAGAAACCTCCAGTAGTGGCCTAGGAAAGCCCTGGCCTCACTGGTTTCATTGGTCTGATACAAGTACTGTGTACTTGCACCCTACAGCTGATGAACAGAGAAAAGCAAAACTGCTTGGAAGATGCTCTAAATTAAGTTGCTGTCCTGTGTTCATAGAAAAACAGTGTCACACTAGTGCACCTTTTGTCAACACACAGCATGGGTCAATGCTGGCTATCAGCCCATTAAACTTGAAATACAGGACCACTCTAGAGCTTGAACTAATATTTAGGTAAAAGTTTTTCTCTGACAGCTTTTACAAAAATAGATTTTTTTTCCCCTTAAATTGAGCCAGAATGGAAATGGTGGTTGACACATTTTGCTCTCAAGTGAGAGAGACTTTTAATGCGTCTTGGATCAGTGGGGTGCAAAAGTTTGGTAGTTTCTTTCCACTGAGTGCACAGAGGAGCAAGAAAACCACTTTTTGTCTGATCTGTTTGTTCAAGCTTTGTAGCTGAGAGTTTGACTGCAGCCTATTCTCATATAATACCCTACAGTTTCTCCAGTGTCCACCCTCTTAGGTGCTGAGACTTACTTGATATGATAAATGTGGTATTGCAATTCCAATATTAGAAAGTTATTAATGATAACTGGTTCAGGGTGGGATGGGGAAGCCCTCATATCAGTAACATCTAAAAGACTAAGATGCTGGTGAGTTCTTGGAGCATGATGGATGGTTCTTATTGGGAAAACTGAGAATATTCAAGTAGTGAGCCTACTAGGTTTTCATCTGGCTTAGATTTTTCCCTTCAAGATGTACCATATAATTCAGGCAAGCTTATCAAAGAAATCATGGTGTGACAAAAGCCTTTCTGCAGAGTAGCAAAGAAAGTCCTGTAAACTCTTTTTGATTCTAAGATTTCTAGACTCTTTATTAATAGTGTCTCAAATTTTATCCATACATTCTCTGAGTGTGTGCATTCTTCCACTGTCCTTTTTGATAATTATGTTCTGACGTAACACTCATAAAATTTCCTTTCATTTGAAGCACTTCAGATGAAAAATTGTTTCAGAAGTTTTAGCCTATGTAACTCGTGTTTGGCCAATTTTCTTTTTTGGATTTGAAATCTCTTCTTTTTCCAGTACCACTATCCAGTATATTTCTGTCAGCCTCTTATTCAACTTGTGTTACAAAATAAATAAAGATTATTCAAGTACTTATTTTCAGGAGAGGGAGCAGAAAAGATAGTTATAAATTTTAGATTTAAATTCAATTCAGTTTTAAGTGCATTGAAATCTTAGAAGCTTGGAGTTTATTACAAGTGATGACAGCTGTTGCATAGAGCTATTCCTCTATCTTAAGATTTTTTTAAACTATTTAGAAGTTGAACTGAACTACTTGCCAGCTTCAGAAAGAGCACGTCTGGACTTCTATTTTCAAAGGATTACAGGATTATATGGTTTTATCATATTTGCTATTTACTGAATATGTAATAGTAATACTGACATTTCCCTACAAAACACTCTTAATCTATAATCATGTGTCTTAAAAAAATGCAGTCATCACTTTCCCATTGCAAGATCTAACTGTCTTATCTATGGGCTGCTGATGTCTCATTACCAAATTATATCCTCATGGTAGACCCAATAGCCTACAAAATCACATGCTTAAAATGCAAATGTTAGCAGAAGTTGTGTAGAAAATGTTGAGGCAGAGTCACTGAGCTTTAGTAGGTATCTTGGTAAGTTCATAAAAATTATACAGAAAAGCCATTTCTAAGGCTCTAAAATTCATTATGATGTGACCAGTGCTGAGGCCAAACCCAAAATACAGTACATAATACACCCCCAAATGTTGTTGCAGAAAAGAAAATAAAATATTTCAATTTGTACTGAGTAGCGTGACTTACTGATTTTAATACATTTAGAATGTATGGAAATTCAACTATTTTTAAAGCATAGTGGCATTTTAGTAAAGGTGTTAGTAATCTGAATATGAAAAAAAGAAAAATGAAAAATAAATATTTAGAAAATAATTTGAGTAAAACAATTGCATCTTTGTAATACGGATCATGCACAACAGATTCTGATTTGTCATCCTAAATTAAAGTTAGTTGTTTAAAAATACTGTATTATTAAATATTGTTGAAGTTACAAATTGAAATAATATATTTCTTTAAAACTAAGGCAAATTTTAGCAGAGAAAAGAAATCTGAAATAAAATTTTCATTTTGGAAAAATACCAATTGGCCTTATTCAGTGAAAACTTAGTTTTGACATCACCAAGGAAATCTGTTCAATGCTGCTCTGCCTAGATATTATTGCTACTCTTTTCCAAATGGAAAATTTTCTGCTCAGATCTGTGGGGTACCAGTACATGAAAGAAAAAATAAAGGAAAGAAAGAAAAATGGTGCTGAATATTTGGCGCCACTCCAACTCATTCTTAGAAATCTATTACTTAAATTTTGCATGTGAGCATGAACTCATCTACCATCCCACATCCACAGGTAAGCAATTAACCTGCTGTCATCAGACCTGCAGCATGAAAACAGAAAGGTGTGTGACTGAATGCAGAGTCAGTCCCCAACCATGTCCTACAAGGGGAAGCTTCAGGCTGAAGTGATCATCGTGGTCTTCAATAATGACACAAAATAAGGAGATAATATAAAGAGGGAACCATTGAAGCTATCCTTTCATGTGAACTCTGAGACTTCCAGCTTCATCCACAGAAATAAAATTTCTTGATTTATTTTGGGCTGATTTTAACTATCAGGTCATACATTCGTCTAATAGACTTTTAGCACAAGTGTGTAATTGTAATTGATCTGTTGCTTGGGTAGGTTGCCATAAGGGAGTATTAACTAAGAGTAAAATTAACTGACTTGTATTCCAGATGTCATGGCATCCCTATGAAAATACAACAGCAAGGCTGCTTTTCTCTAAATTTCAGTTCAGTAGCCCTTAAAGACAAAATATGGAACCTTCAGTTGTGGACATCTGCTTCACTATCAGCTAGTAAAATTTATAATACTGAGATGTCCTTGTTTTGTCACAATGTAACACTGGTGTTATTCATTGTAGGTGGAGCTTCTTAGATGCCACTGAAGGGGCTGTGTGGCTGAGAGAGGGAAAGAGAATTGTAAATACTTCCTCTCCTTTTCTAATCAAACTGCCAAATTTGTTTTCTCAGGAGGAGTAACAGCAAGCTTCCTAAATGACAAAAGACAAGCAGTGTTTCTAGCTGCATAATTTTTGTAATATAGCTCATACAAAGAAGTTCAAACTCCATTACTTACTACGTTAAGATTATTATATGAATTTTCTATGAAAAATATTAAGTTCTATTTGCTCTCCTATGTAAAGATGTGAGCAGGGATGTTGGTGGAGAAGCAGTCTGCATTTAATGTTCAATGGCTTGTATTTTATTTAAATTAAATTTTAAACCTTTTAATACTATTGGTCTGTGAAAGCAGTAAGGTGCTGGAGGGGATAGATTAATGGGTTGAGGCAGGCAGAGAGGCAAAAGGATGAAGGGGTGACAGAACGAATGAAAAGTCACGAGCAAGTTCCCTGGTACATGGAAAACTCATTCTGGAAGAGAGAAATTATTTGGTCAGGGGTGAGATGTTTGTGCAAAAAGATTGAGAGTTGTGTGATTTTGTGTCATGAAGCCAACCTCAGGCTTTAAAATCTAACAGTTTACATAAGTCATGTACACTGTTTTGTTTGGGATTTTTGCTTCACCAGTATAGGCCAGACTGGGTGAACTTGCCCTGCTTCCTTAGCTCTTAAATGTCTTTTGATAGATGTAAGTAATATCTTTTATTATCCATGAACAAGAGAATGGAAACACAGGGGAAAATATGGGAACATAAATTAAATAGGACTTTTATGGAAGCATCCACTCAAACTATTTAGAAAGATTTGTGTTATTGCATTTAATTTCCTCCAGATGTTCTAGCAAAGGGGGAATTTGGATTAACCTGGGAAGGTCACTGGAAAAACATGGTTTCCCGATTTTAAAAATAAGGAAGAAAGGACCTTTATTGTGTTAGTCTGACAGCTTTACAGTTATGAGGGTAGTCATTTATTTTGCTTACAGTGCAGGGAGGAAGAGTTGTGGAAGAGGCACCACCATGGCAGCCATTAAAATTCTAGGAAGTTTCCTACTATTCAGAATCCCTGAAAAGCCAATGGGGAAGAGGGCCTCTATGTTAGCATTGGATTAAGATTGTTTGCATTTAGTCTGGGTTTTCTGTGACTAAATGTTGACACTGACAGAAAAAGAAAGAAAAAGAAAGAANTTCTGAGACAAACTGTACTGTGAGAACACATAGGCCCACCAGAGCTAGTAAACAACTTACATTGAGTGTTTTCTCTAGGACCTTTCTAGCTCTCCCAAACCCTTCACCCAGGCATCCTCTGAAAGAAAGTTGAAATAAATACCATACCGTAATACAGAGTTGAGCTTCTAGAAAAAATAGGTTATTGTCAAGTCCTCAGTGTTATGTAGCTTTCCTGTATATAGGAGGTGATTATGAAAGTTTAGATAATTTTTCACTAATATCTTCCTCAGTGCAGGGAAAGGGCCAGGCTAGAGATGCAGATGTTTCTGGTATGCTAGATAAGCATTCCCCCATGTTCCTTTGCTTCAGAGAAATAAGGCTGAAGACCCAGAGTTCTTTTCATCTATAGTAGCCAAGTTAGCTAAGCTAAAACTTCCTATATTTCAGTTTACATGTCTGCTATTTTGCTGTCTTGACGTATTTCAGTAAAGCAATTTACTTGGAGAAATATGTAGTAATTAAAGTAGAAGCTTACTTCCTTCTCTTCCATTCCTTGGTCCTTATTTTACACAATAGAAGTAAAAAATATTAGTCATTATTAAAAAATCCAAAAGGCAAAAAGTTTTCCTATGGTAGTTAAATCAAATTTTCATTTTCCCATTTATTTGGTCATTCAGAAGTAAATAGTGATGAAATTTCTTGCCATTTGGTGAAAATCACACTATGTATGTGTGACAAATCTCAGGTCTAGAAGTGATTTCAGAAATTACTGTGCAAGTAAATAAGAAGAAATTATGTCTAACTGAAGACCATTCATGAATTGGGGGGGGGGGGGGGGAGGGAGGGGACACACCAC